>CM021101.1:356536125-356579307 GCA_007115665.2 Sequoiadendron giganteum
TTGAGGGGTTGAGGGATTAAGAGGGTATAGGGGTCGAGGGATTAGGGTTGAAGGGTTAAGGGTTGAGGGATTAAGATTGTAGAGGGGTTGAGGGATTAGGGTTTGAGGGTTGAGGGATTAAGAGGGTATGGGGTTTGATGGATTAGGGTTTAAGGGTTGAGGGTTGACAGGGTATAGGGTTTGAGGGATTAGGCCTCACTTATCTCACAATCCCTCTCTGTCAGGCCTCACTTACCTCCCACCCTACTTTCTTAGGTCTCTCCTTCCCACCCCCTCTCCTTCTCTCAGGTGTCTCCCTCCTAGCCTCTCTCTCTTAGGTTTCTCCCTCCCACGCCCTCTCCCTCCCCCTCTCTCTCTCTCTCTCTCTCTCTCTCTCCCACTCCCTCGCTCTCTCACTCCATCTATCTCTCACTCCCTCTATCTCTCTCCCACTTTGTGTCTCTCCCTCTCTCTGAAGTCTCTCCTTTCCAGAGGAACATATTTAGCGCTTGCCAAATGGGTTTTACCTTGAAACAGTAAAAATAAGGGTTGACCCCGTGATTCGGGCCCACATTCTCCTGTGTTTGTCTGGTTCAGCGCTTTATCCGAGTCAGAAATGCCTTTTTTTCTATAGTTGACTTCATATTGTACCAATCTATGCTTGATCCATCACCTTTTTACCACCAATCTGCATGGTAGACAATGTAGAAGAAGATATTTTGAAGTTTCTACATCATTTTACATTATCTGAGGTAATATATTCATTTTGGTAAATTGAAATATTTGTATTTAGTATATTTGTTTGTTTTTGACAATATAAACTAAATTTCCTTAATGATTTTATTAATCATAAGAATTGGACTTAGAATTCAACATTGAATTAGATGGGATTTGCATAAAAAAGTTCAATTTTTATGAGTTTGAAGAACAAAAAAAATAAAAACATGACATTTACTTAACATAAATTTACTTATGAATTCTATTTGCATTGCTTATAGTAGTCCATTTCTAGCATGGCTAGTGGAATTCACTGTATTTCATTCTTTTTTCAACTAATTTGGAAAACTTTTATTTTCATCTAATTTCGAAAACCTCATTGCCAAAGATAAGATATAGCATCACAAACCCTTCTTTGAATCCATATTCTTCATGACTTTGTTGACAATCAAAAATTTGGTTTTGAGAAAAATAAACACAAGAGTCTCTAGTTTTCATTTAGGTGGCAACAATTTATACCCTAGGTTTGTGATTCTCATTGATTTGTTGTATTGAATGGTTTCCACCCCTCTTTGCATCAATTTTTTTGTAAAATTTATTACTTACTTTTTTTCTATGTGTGTTTGTGGACATGTAGCATTCAAGGTCATGTCGAGGAAATGATCGAAGCCTCTAACACCAGAAGAACATGCAGTTAAAAATGCAAGGAGAAGAAAATAAAAAAATGTAGCTTGTGAAGCAAAGGAATTGCAGCCCATACAACCACAAATTCCCGTGCAATCTAAGAGAGATGTCAAATTGACAAAACAAAGGGCACGAATGAGGAAAGTTCGTGGAAGGATAGGAATGGATACATAAGTTGGGGGCACATCATCAACCATAGGTGAAGCTCAATGCACATATCCAGTTGAAGACACATTGACAACAACATGTGGTTTTCCAGGTACATCGAAAATCACATCTCCAATTGAAGACACACCATCAAAAATATTGCGTTTTCAAAGTACATCAGCAAACACATCTCTATTTGAAGGAACTCCACAAACGACATCTCAAGTTGGAGGTACAACATCGTTTACATGTAAATCTCAAGGTATGTCATCAATTGCGCCTCCAATTGAAGGTACACGACCTATCCCCTATGTTGTTGACCTTCCCAATATTGACACAAATTTACATTTGAGAACTCCTCCTAGAGTTTTGCATAGAAAACCTACATTTTTTATTGATATTGATTCCAATGTTTTGAAATGGATGCCTAATAAGATTCCAAAATGTACATGTCAAAGATATGTAGAAAGGATATGGAGTTTGTTTTTTGCGAAGCTAAGTGAGGGTAGAAGATGCCAACTATTTGTTGAAATGATGAGGCAACTCAAATTTAGGCCCACCATGAAGGATCTTGGGCTAAGAATTTTGAATGATTCAAGTGAAAATTCCATTGTAAAAAACTTGATGAGTGCATACGAGAGTGTGGGTTCCACCCCATGCACGAAGCATAGTTGTGCCACACGACGTGTGATGACAACAACACTATTAAGTAGTCAAACAAGGAACAAGGTGAACCTTACAAAGGAAAGTAAGTCTTTGAAAATAAGTAGATCATCTCTAATGAGAGCCAAAGGAAGGCGTGAAAGAGTGGAGGATCCAAATAGCAATGAGTTATGGGCATTTTCAGGTAGAGTGCCACGGAAAGACACAAGAATTGCTCAAGGCTTGAGATCTTTAATTGTGAATTATTGGAAGGATAACACAAGGACCTCTCCTAATCAAAGATATGTTGTAAGAAGGAGAATTCGTAGTAAAAATTTGAGCCACATCCAATGCATTATTTGGATACCACTCAAACCCAAATTTTTGTTGATTTTGTACAAAAGTTTCCTGAAATTAAAATATGTCAAAGGTATTTTGAAATGCTAAAGCCTTTTTATGTCAAAATAAATCACACACGCAGTACTTGTTGTTGTAGGGTTCATATTGAGTTCTCTAACCATTATGATGTTTATCGACGTATATGTGTAGATATGCATACTGACAATGTTTTGCAAGAATGTAACATAATGCCTCCATCTAAATCGTCAAGGAAATTTTTGTCTTCCATTTTATGTGAAAGAGAGGATGGTCAATTTTTTTACAAAAAATCATGTTTGGATGGCACATGTGATCATTGTGGTGGCATGCAACATTTTCCAATTTTCCAACACATGGCTACTACACACACAATTGGAGATAAAATTGTGGAATTTGACAAATATACGACAGTGGCATACAGTCTAAAAGATGGGAAAGAAGCAAAGAAGTGTGAATTGGTCAACGATAAGATTCCAGTGTATCAGTTTATGGGCATTTTTCATGATCGGGTGGTTTATGATTATGCAATGCATACACACAGAGCACAATGGTTGGAATCATAGTTCAAGTTATGCAAGGACACATTTCCACTTCGTCATATCATTTCAATTGTCGACTTTGCTGAGAACTACACACTACAACCATAGAAAGAGGTGCAATCATAGTACTACAACTCTGTGCAGGTTGCTATATTTGTACATATAGCATTCATTCATGCAAATGATAGTACAGAGGAAAATAGGAAAGTATTGAGGGAGTATCACTTTTACATCAGTGATGATCGCACACATTCTACAGAGTTTGTTCAAGGTTGCCTTCATATGTTTTATGCTGATCTGGCTAGCAGGGGCATATCATTTAGTCAACATATCATATGGTCAAATAATTGTACATCACAATTCAAGAATGCCAGAATGTTTTACTAGTTGAGTAGGATGCATAGGATTAGTGGTGTTTAGCATATGTGGAACTTCTTAGAGCCAGGCATGGAAAGGGGGAGCATGATGGAGCACGTGCATGTATCAAAAGAGTCCTAGCACAAGAAGAGTTAAAGTACACAAACAGTGTAAAGTTGACAGATGCAAGATCAATTGTATAGTAGTGCAATGGTTCAATGGGTCTAGGTAGTGAAGGTAATTCTTTAGTTCATAGATTTTTCATTTAGTAGATGATACTAACATTGCAAAATATGAGGATTGTTGTACACTAACAGGATCGAGCGAGCTACACTCTATTAGAAGCTCCAATGCAGGTACATGGAATATTCATACAAGGAAGATGGCATGCTTTTGTTATGCATGTACACTTCAATCACAAAATGATTGCGAGTCAACAGAGTGGGTTGGAAAATGGTCTGTAAGGAGTCTAACCCCACTTGACACTTATCAGCTCCTGACGACTCTACAAATCACAGAGATGCAATCATCCATTGACTTTGATCATGTATCAGACCTACTAGAACCAGGTAATATATCTTACTTAAAATTTTTATTATGTTTCTCAGTAAATAAATCTAACAAGATGAACATATCAATGCAGGGCACGTTTATGTGGTGATTGCAGATGAAGACAATGAAGAGGGTATAGACTATTACCTGTGTCATTGTATCGAGGCCAAAAAGAAATTGGAGTCCCCAGTTATAGACGGAGAAAACATAGAATATCCTACAAGTTCGGTGGTTGTTACTGGAACATGGCTTCAAAGGTATCTAGTTAAGAATTTTGCAGTTTGGTTGTTTGAGGAATTCGACACGCATTGGAAAATTCTTCACTATTCGAACCTTGTCATCGCCACCAATGCTCATTTGATCAAATATTAGGGTAGACCTACGAACAAGAACTTGTGGAAAGTGCATGAGTCTGATCATGAGGCAATACTCAACACAATAAAGACTAGAGCAGACCCAAATGGTTCCCTGGATTGATTTGTAAGTATGCACATTGAATTTGTAAATCCATGTTATTGATCACTCTTTTGGACCAACACCTTGCAATAAGGCTTTTTCATGATTACTATTTGATGTCATGCATTTACGACTGTCATTGATCCTTTTCTAATTGTGACTGTAGGTAATACTGAAGTTTGTCAAAGTATATAAGAAAATAACAACATTGGTTGCTGGTGCAAGTGTTCAGTGGTATGAGAAACATCGGTTGCTAGTGCATTTTCTGGTTGTCAATATTCTCTTTCATTTCCATCTCCTAGATTTATCGGATTCTTATATGCTACACGTTTTATGTTACTCCTAACATCAAGAGTACCCCTAAAATCATATTGCTTAGGGTTGACAAGGTAGGGGCAATGTATTCCATAGAGAAATCGATGCAACCTAGGTCATCTCTAACATACCTTAGGGTATGACATTCAGCAAAACAACTACTATCGTTCAACTGACTCGATCCCTTAAGGGTGCAAAGTGCAAAAGGGCAACAATATTTGACAGGGTATTACTCGTAAACCGTGGTGATTAAAAAATATTTATCTAAACCTAAGAGATCATGTTGGACCCCTCTACAATAACCTCTCTTGGTTATTGCTATCTTAGAGGCATTTTTCTGTGGTGGCGAATTTTCACTCGGGGAAAGAGTTGTCAAATGCAAGTAGTTGAAAGTTGCAAAGTGGTGCAATTTTTGTTCTGCAGCTCATGTGACCAAACAAATTGTTCCAACGTGTCTAGGTGGGTACTTTTATGCTAGGCATGGTCCTCTTTCATACCTAAACACGCAGAATCGCTCTGAGCTACGTACAACCAGATCGATCCCTTAAGGGTCCAAAGTGCAAAATGGCTGTGAAATTTAGCATGCTATTACTCAGACACCATGACACTTAGAAAATTCTTGTTTAATCCTATAAGATCACATTGGGCCCATCTACAATAACCTCTCTTGGTTTTTTCTATCTCGAAGGCATTTTCCTTTGCTGGCGAATTTTCACTCGAAGAAAAAGTTGTCAAATGCAAGTAGTTGAAAGTTGCAAAGTGGTGCAACTTTTGTTCTACAGCTTGTGTGACCAAATGGACTGTTCCAATGCATCCAGGTGGGTAATTTTACGCTAGGAACAATCCTCTTTCACACCCAAACATGCAAAATCGCTCTAAGCTATGTTCAACCGGATTGATCCCTTAAGGGTCCAAAGTGCAAAATGGCTGTGAAATTCAGCATGCTATTACTCAGATACCATGACGCTTAGAAACTTCTTTTCTAACCCTACAAGATCATGTTGGGCCCATCTACAATAACCTCTCTCAGTTTTTTCTATCTTGGAGGCATTTTCCTGTGCTGGAAAATTTTCACTCAAGGAAAAAGTTGTCAAATGCAAGTAGTTGAAAGTTGCAAAGTGGTGCAACTTTCGTTCTACAGCTCATGTGACCAAACGGATTATTCCAACGCATCCAAGTGGGTACGTTTATGCTATGCACGGTCCTCTTTTGCACTCAAACACGCAAAATCGCTTCGAGCTACGTTCAACCGGATCGATCCCTTAAGGGTCCAAAGTGCAAAATGGCTGCAAACTTCAACATACTATTACTTGGACACCATGATGCTTAGAAACTTCTCATCTAATCCTATGGGATCATGTTGCGCCCCTCTACAATAACCTTGCTCATTTTTTTCTATCTCAAAGGCTTTTTCCTATGGTGGCAAATTTTCACTCGAAGAAAAAGTTGTCAAATGCAAGTAGTTGAAAGTTCCAAAGTGGTGCAACTTTTGTTCTGTAGCTCGTGTGACCAAACGGATTGTTCCAACGCATCCGGGTGGGTACGTTTACACTAAGCATGGTCCTCTTTCGCACCCAAACACACGAAATCGTTCTGAGCTACGTTCAACCAAATCGATCGCTTAAGGGTCCAAAGTGCAAAATGGCTATGAAATTCAGCATGCTATTACTCAAACACCGTGATTCTTAGAAACCTCTTGTCTGATCCTACAAGATTGTGTTGGGCCCATCTACAATAACCTCTCTCGATTTTCTCTATCTCGAAGGCATTTTCTTGTGCTGGTGAATTTTCACTTGGGGAAAAAGTTGTCAAATGCAAGTAGTTGAAAGTTGCAAAGTGGTGCAACTTTCGTTTTGTAGCTCATGTGACCAAATAGACTGTTTCAATGCATCCGAATAGGTATTTTTATGCTAGGCATGGTCCTCTTTTTCACCTAAACACGCGGAATCGCTCTGAGCTATGTTCAACCGGATCGATCCCTTAAGGGTTCAAAGTGCAAAATGGCTGCAAACTTCAGCATGCTATTACTCGGACATCGTGATGCTTAGAAACTTCTCGTCTGATCCTATGGGATCACGTTGGGCCCCTCTACAATAATTTTGCTCGGTTTTCGCTATCTCAGAGGCTTTTTCCTATGGTGGTGAATTTTCACTTGAGGAAAAAGTTGTCAAACGCAAGTAGTTGAGGCATATTTTCAAACAATTCACTGCCTTGTCTATGGCTTGTCATGGCATTCCATCACCATGAGACCACTTTTCTTTGAAGAATTTTTTCAAAAATTTAAATGGCTTGTCTATGCTATTGTTTACTATTATGCTTTCATAGATTTTTTCCAAGCATCCATAGCTTGTTCGAAAGCATTTGTTTTAGGCTTTTAGCCATAGCAAGAAGGCAATGAACTATTTGATAAAATGTTATGGTAGACATATATGAAAAATATCATAGCATAGACAAGGGAATGAACTATTTGAAAAAATGCCTCAAAGAAATGTGGTCTCATGGAATGCCATGACAAGCTAAAGCAATTGGCAACTGCTCCTAGTTATTAGCTATGCAATGTGAAGTAATTGCATAACTAATTAGGTTGACTTTGTAAAAAGCTATATTGTAATTGAAATTTTGTCATCTATCAACATCTAGTTATTCGTTATGCAATGTGAAGTGATTCTTTGAGTTTGAAAGATGTGCAATGCATGAATATAAACTACAAAAATCTATTTTCTACATTTCATTAGTTAAACTCTTTATTTTATTTTCTCTCTATATCTCTATGCTATGGAAATGCCTTTCGATTTCAAAAAAGATAGTTTTTATCTCTTGTTATATAGTTTTTTACATTTTTTTATCTCTTGTTATAAAAAGGAGCAGATATACAATGTTAAAGAAGAGCGAAAGCACAACTAAATTTATCATTTCAAAGAAATTTTTTTGATGCATTTTTTCAAAAAATTCATTGCCTTGTCTATGCTATTGCTTACTATTATGCTTTTAATATATTTTTTGAAGCATCCATAGCTTGTTCAAAATCACTTGTTTTAGGCTTTTAGCCATATCAACAAGGCAGTGAACTATTTGAGAAGATGCTTTGGTAGACATGTATGGAAAATGTGGTAACATAGACAAGGCAGGGAACTATTTGAAAAAATATCTCAAAGAAATTTGGTCTTATAGAATGCCATGATAAGAAAATGCAATTGGCAGTTGCTCCTAGTTATTAGTTATGCAATGTGAAGAAATTGCATAACTGGTTAGGTTGACTTTGTTCAAACTATATTGTAATTAAATTTTTGGCATCTATCAACATCTACTTATTAGCTATGCAAAGTGAAGTAATGCTTTAACTTTGAAAGATGTGCAATGCAATGTAATCAACGACATGAATATAAACTACAAAAATCCATTTTTTACAATTCATTAGTTAAAATATTTATTGTATTTGCTCCCTATATTTCTATATGCTATGTAAATACCTTGCAATTGTATTTAAAAGGCTTAATAGGTTAGTTAGGTGGTATTTACAAAATAAAGTTGTGAATGAATGGTAATTAAGAGCAAAATTGGCAAATTACCATCTTAGAAGTCTAACAAAGGGTGGTTATGGTGGTTGATCAGCTCAAGGGGTAGTTGGAATGTGGTATCAAGATATATTTCTGTAATACCCCGAGTTGAGGGTTGATTTTGTTCAGTTTCTAATAAGAAAATATACTTGAAAACGCTGATCACTGGTTTTCTTTGTTTTCCTGAATTTTCTTTGCCTTACACAGGCCCATACAAGTCTATCATGACTTGAGGCTTTGGATACTTGATTGAATATGTGTTTACTCTCTTTGCATTTGTTCTAAAGGTTTAAATCCATCGTTGGTGCGTGTGGGATCAGCAAACTTGGTTACTGCTCTATTTTTTGTGCTAGGGGTTTTGAGGGCAACACCATGAAACATTAGCCAATCCACCTACTATTCTGACCCTGTTGCTCAATGGATTGGCCTATACCATGATTAGTTTGGTTTATGAATACTTTGGAGGCCGAGAGAATGAATAAACTCAGTGCGGTGTGAATTCCTAATGTTGTTCAGGGGTGTTTCCACCATGAAAGTAAGGAACTCAAGTACTGAATCTGAGAAATACTGAAAGGAATGGGATTGTGAGTGTCTTTTAAGCTAGGGTAGAGGTATTGTGGGGTGTTTGGACCTTTGGAAGGATTGGGGGAGGTCTGGAGTTATGATTTTCTTTAAAACCCTTATTTTCGTAAAGGTTTAGGATAGTTTGTGAGTAGAGTAATTGAAAAATTTCTTGGGGCTCTTAAAATGGGAGAATCCTGAGTTTGGTGAGCATCTCTAAGAATTTTTCAAGTTTCCTTGGTTTGGAGGTGAGTTTGTGAGGGGGTTCCTTTGGAAATTAGGCCTAATTGTGAAGCCTAGAGCGAGGGAGGTGTATTGAAAGTTCATGTTGGTTCAAAAGAGTTACTATTGGTTTTGGAATATGTTGTGTAACCTTGAAAATGGTATCTTAATCCACCTTTAAATGGTCAGGTGTTTTGGAAAGGTTGGGAGAAATTAGGCTTGGACCAGGTTTTGAGTTTGGTGCAAGAGCACCTACACCACATCATCAATTTTTATTTATTTGAATACATCAATAGGGAAATGGTAGTGTCTTTAGGTTTATTTTGTCTAATAAGCTTTGGGAGATCAAGCATAATGCAAATAAATGGTGTTTTGTGTCTTAGAAATCACTTAGAAATCATATAAGTTGTAAAATGTTGACTAAGCAACTTTAACACAAACAAATGTAATTAAGGGACCAACTAATCCCAAGGTTGGTTATGGTCATTGGGGAGAAGATGGTTGTTGTAAAATGCTTTAAAAAGCCTTACCAAGGCTCGAATGAGAGATTGGAAGAAGTTTTGTAACAATTTTACACAATAAACACCACAGTTTTGAGCAATTTTCTAGAAAAATATTGTTTTCTTGATCTTTTTGAGTGTTGTACGGGCATATACAGGTTCTTCATGGTCTAGGAATTTTAGAGGATGTGTCTACATGTTTTCTAATTCATTTATTTTTTATTTGGTGTCTTAACTCTTTGTTTGTCGAGAGAACCAACACAAACAGTGATTGTCCCAATGTTGCTGAATCAAGGGTTTGAGGGGAAATTTGTGATGTAATAATCAATCCACCTATTGTTTGCTATTGTATCTCGATGGATTGATTAAAAAAATATTACAATAAGTGTGTCAACTCATTTTGGAATAAGGAGTCATAATTATGTGGTGTTTTTGTGATTGTTCTAAGACTGAGCAAGGGTTTTCCAAAATGGAAGTGAGGAACCAAAGAGAGGTTTTTAAGAATTAATGCCTATAAGGGTTATGCAAGGGTCTAATGGGTCTGTGCAAAAGTATTTTGAGGTTTTTGGGGATTTGGAAGTGTTGAGAGAGGTCTGGAGTTGTCTGTTTCTTTAAAACCCTTGATTTTGTGAAGGTTTAGGAGGAATTCTTGGGTTTTGTGAGTTAGAGGCTCTGTAGACACAAACTAATGACAAAATTTGAGGTTTGGCACCATAACCTAAGACTTTCCAAGGCGTTTGCATAGATACCTAAAGTTGGAAGGGTGGTCCCTTTGGAAAAAAAGGGATAATTATGAAGCCAAAATTGAAGTAGGTGTGTTGAAAGTCTATGTTGGTCCAAAAGAGAGACCACTGATTCTTTGGTATGTTGTGTAGCCCTGAAAAGGGTATCTCAATCCATCTTGTAATTTTATAGTGTTTTGGAAAGGTTGGGAGAAATTTGGCTAAAACTAAGTTTTGAGTACTACAAGAATAACCAGTCACAAATGTGAGTTTTGGAAACCTTGATGAATCTGACTTAGGGATTGTTCTCAATTGATTCAATTGTCATTGTATGAATGTTGATGGTATTTTTAGGGCCTTGGTGGAGTCTTGTTGTTCATTTGCAAGGTTGAGGAGTTGAGACCCTTGAGGGTGGGTTGATGCCTACTAGGCTGAATCATTATGAAGAAGAGTTCTTGATTGAGAATTGACATTTCCATTGTTGTGAGTCTTCTCCACCTTGACTCTACATCAGAGTGCTACAAGGGTGGATTTTTGGGTAAGGTATTGAATGGAGAGTTTGGTTTGATGGGGCTTTGAGTTTGTGTAGATTGCTTAGAATACGTTGTATTAATCTTGTTAGGAGCCCCTTGAGGGCAAGTTGTCAGACTGATTAGGTTTGAGCCTCCTTGCCTCTGCATCGGTGAGGCACAATTAATTGAAGCATTCCAAAGGATACAAACCACCATGAATGGAGCTTATTTATACAATACGCTTTAAATGGGGCTTATTGAGCATTCAACAGTAATTAATTAAGCATTAGATGTAAACAAAATCCATGCCTACAACATTCAAGCATACAACTTACATGATACGCATGATAACATCATTCAAGAATGGCAGTAGCAAAATAAGAGTTTCTTTAATCAAAAATCCAAAAGGCTATACAATGATATATATTGATAAAAGTATATAAATATATCCAAAAAAACCATATAGGCTTAGTACAAAGGAGCCATTTGGACATAAAATATCACTTATATATATCAATAGTACAAAACATATGTTCCAAAATGCCACATAGGCATACAACAAACAACACTAATACATAGTCATTTCCCTCTAGGGGAAGGAAATAGATCCCGTGTTGCCTTCGAAATTCGGCTAGATGGAGTGACTGTTGCTTGTCTTGTCTTTCGAACACGCCTGCTACTCCTCTCTTCACTCTGGACCCTCAACTGATACAATTAAAAGTAAATATGTTAAAACATAGAAATTGAATTATGGAATGGCATATAACAGAATATAATCACTTACCGCATACATATAGTCATCATGCACATTTAAAGCATCACCATGTCCACGATCTGGAGTGACAACCACCTGTAGCAACCATGAAGATAGAAATTAAACTACATAAAATTATGGTGAAAATTTTCTATAATAGACCATAAAAGAGAAAATATAATGTTAAATCGACTAATCGATTCCATATGTCTCTCGATGGATCAAAACTAGCTATTGCTCCAGCAACTCCATGGTCCATCGTGCCACCAACATCACCAAGGCTATCTCTTGTCAACAGCTACAAATGAAAAAATATCTCAAGTATCATGTTGATATAGGAGAACATAATGTGACACGATCCAGGAATACTTGAATGCAATGTTTGTGTTTCTCATCAATTTTTTAGATTTTTATATACGCAAAGTTATGAAAACTAGCTAACATAGATTTACAACCCTATTAATAAATAAAGGCTACCTGAGTGTACGTTGTTTAAGGATATGAATCGCGAGGTGTGGAGGAAGAAGGTGCACCAGGAAATTGTTTGAAATCCGAAGCATGTTATGAGACAAACATTCAAATATAACATTCAATTTTTCAAATGCAATAATAATATCTTTAATACTAGTTGCATACCTGTGGACTCATCATCGAGAATGTATAAGGGTTTGTAGGAATAGAGCATACTTCATGAATAGTGCGACCCTGAAATTTCATCATATCAAAATTCTACTAATTTAGTTATTCTTAAATTTCAAAATATATTTTAATAAACATTCAAATAACTTGTTAAATTTTACCTGAGTGTCAATGGTGAATGTATCATTCAAAATATCATCTATGAAAGCCATCGCCTCTGCAACTAATGTAGGTTGTGTAGCTACGTCACGAGCACCTTGATAATCGTACATGCAAACAGCACCACAAGTGCCACAATGGTGGGGTGGAGCTCGGGGCCTACACGTCTCCTCCACACTAGGCTCTACTAGAGGACTCGCACACTATAAAATGGTCTGGGTGAGTAAGCCAATCGACTTCATCATGTCCACCTCTACACTATCCTTAACAATGGAAGGAACAATGACATGCTCCACCATGGGTCTACCCAAGGCTCTCGGTGCCAACTATGGATTACGTTGTGCAGTAGGTCTATCGTGTGTGGAGCCCCCACCTCTACCTGAAAGTCTAAGATGTCAAAATAGTTTGGCATTTTATTGAGGACAAACTCGCAATAGAGTTTCCTCAAAAAGTATTGCGGCACCTCATGGTTATTGCATGGAGGTTGGTCAAATACCATCCACCACTGCTCCCAAAATTTGTTTCTAATTAAATCATGGTGGCACCAATGAATGGGGAACCTCCTGCATGCATGGGACAAAGGTTCATTGGTTTTTGGGTCCTTAAATAGGGCACACAACTAGGCTTTGCTAATTTTTAGTTTTTTGACATCTGCATATGACAAACCATTAGCATAAAATTGCCTCATCTCATCTCTCTTAGTTGACCAAAAATTCATTTGCTCGCTCATTTCTCCTACATGAGTTAAAATTGACTTCAATGATTCAGCAATCCCTCTCCTATAAGGGTGGGTTCTGGTATGCTCGATTAATCTTGCAATTAATTGTTGAATATCTCTTTTATTGTTTTCAATTTGATTTTGAATATTTTCTTGTGTTCCTTGAGGATGCCTATGAATTGATGGAGGGGTTTCGGGTTGTTCTTGTATAGGAGGCTCTTGATGAGGGGGTGATTGTGAATTCTCAATGTTTTGAAGTGGAGATTCATTCCCTGAGAATTAGAACAAAGTTTTATTATAAAAATCTATTTAAAGTTACATTCCAAATCAAATTTGAAATAAATAGAATAAAAATACACACTTCTTTGCAATCTTCAACCTCTCTAACGTGTTGGCGGCATCCTTGTGGAAAATGGCAAGCTAAGGATGCAAAGAATGGAGGAGATTTGGCGAGTGTGAGTTGTAGACCTGAAATCTTCCTTCTCAAGCCACGGGTTGAAGATAAAATGAGGGTTCCAAACTTGACTTTTGCATTTTATTTCTAGAAAGACATTTGGTGCATGCCAAATTTCGCGTGCGCTAAAGGCCTTATTTCGAGGTTTTTTTTATCGTTTTTTCAATTTGGCACCTAAATTGTGTCACAGATTGGTGCAATTACCCTCATGAAACACAAGATTGACAGAAAGCTTTACATAGCTCTAGTTATCACAATGAATGATAGTAGGCTCCATTGATTGTCCAAACAATCCTGCAAGGAGCTTTCAAAGCTACACCGCTTCATGAGCTGCCATGCAAGCTGCAATGTACTCTTCCTCTGCTATACTCAATACCACTAAAGACCGCTTCTTGTTGCACTAGGATATCATAGCAAATCCCAAACTGAAGCAACAACCAGAGGTACTCTTCCGATCAGTAACACACCCTGCCCAATCAATATCAGTAAAACCATGCAGCTCCAAATCCACACCTGAAGAATATCTCAATCCATATCCAGCTGTACCACACAAGTATCTTAGGATATGTTTAGCTACAACAAGATGTATCTATCTTGGTTCACACATGAACTAACTAAGTGCACTCACTGCATATCAGATATCAAGTCTAGTGTTGATACTCTTCAGACATAGCATCTTTCCAAACTTGTTGACTAGAAGCTTCCTCAAGACTGGAAGGCTCTGACTCATCAAGGCTACATAACTGGAGAACTTGTTAGGTCTCTTACTTTCTCTGAAATTTCCTCTTGGGGCTGCAAAACTTTCTGCCTCCTGCATTATTTTCCTAGGCCAAAGAGGTCTTTTCTTTCCAATCATAATATTTGTAGGCCCATCAGTAGGTTCCAAGGGCTCGACTAGATTATCATCTCCTTTAGGTTCTAGAGCCTCCCTCTAATTCTCAAGAACATGATCAACTTCCATATCCTAAGGAGGCTCTTCATCATCAATCTCCATATAAGTGCCCTTGGATCTTCTGAATGTAACATCTTCCTCAAATGTGACATCTCTACTGATCTCAATTGACTTTTGACCCGAAATGTAGATTTTGTAGGCTTTTGATGTCTCACTATAGCCTACCAAAATTCCCTTCTTGTCAAAAGGTTCCAACTTTTTCCTCTTTTCCTTTCGTACATGAACATACACTAGACATCCAAAGATCCTCAAATGACTTACTTCAGGCTTCACCCCTGAGAATGCTTCTTGAGGAGTTATATTCTCCAAGATCTTGTGATGACTTTTGTTCTAAACATAGATAGCAGTCCTAGATCCTTCAACCCAAAGAGATATTTGTAGTTCTTGGTCATGAATCATGGCTTTGACCGCTTCCACAATAGATTTGTTCTTTCTCTCCGTAACGTCGTTCTGTTGAGGATTATAAGGAACGTTGGACTCCCTCTTAATCCCTGCTTCAATGCAAAATTTACAGAAGATAACATAAGTGTACTCTCCTTCGTTATCATATCTCAAGACCTTGATCCTCTTTCCGGACAAATTCTCCACTTGAGCTTTCAATTCTTTGAATCTCTCTAATATCTCCTCAGATTCTTTAGATTTCAAGAAATAAATCCAAGTCTTTCTAGAGTAGTCATCAATAAAAATAATGTAATACAAGAAACCACTCGAAGAAGCAATAGACATTGGACCACATAAATCAGAATGAATAAGATCTAAAACACATTTGGATCTACTTTCACTACTATGGAATGGGCCTTTTGTATTCTTACCCAAAGCACAGCCCTTACAGATTCCTTCATGCTTCTGGTTGAATTTCGGAAGACTGATAACCATCTTCTCCATAATAGGTAAAGCTCGAAAGTGAAGGTGAGCCAATCTTCGATGCCAAAGATCACATACACTTGAAGAATCATGCACTAGTGCTTGAAGAGATGAGTGCACAACCTGTAGAGACACCCATGTCTAACTCCAATTACCCGAATAGTCTTGATGTTGGAGTTCTTGGTCCATATAAGAACTTTTCCTTCTGAAAATGTAGCTTGGTAACCCTTTTCTTCCAAGGCTGAAATGGAAACAAGGTTTCTCTTTATGCCTGGAAGAAATAGCACATCATTTAACTCCAAAGAATTGTTGGAATCCAAGTGAAGAGAGGAGTTGCCAACTCCTTTCACAAAGTAACTAGCATCATCTCCAACAATGACTTGTTCATTGGAATCTATCTTCACCAAATCAGATAGATGCTCCCTAAATCTGGTGATGTGGCAAGAGGAACCACTATCGATCAGCCAAGTGTTGGTGTCGGTAGATACATTGCTTGACAAGGCTTAATAGAATAGGTATTCACTTGTATCCTTCTGCATGGAGGCTTCATCAACATTTGCAATGGCGGCCTATTGCCTAGGCCTGGTAGGATATTCCTTTGCAAAGTGACCATGCTTGTCACATCGAAAACATTAGACCTTGGAGAGGTCCCTCTTCTTCTTAAATGTGGGGCCACCATCAGCTCCTTTATCTCCATTTATCTTGAAATAACCTTTCTTCCCATCTTTCCCTTTCTTCTTTGAGGACTGACTGGCAAGAACATGAATGTCTTCATTAACAGAGCTTTGCCCAATACCTCTTGCAGCCAACCTAGACTCTTCTTGAATACAGTCTACCCTCAACCGATCAAACTTGGGAAGTTTTGATCTTGCATTGATTCCCTAAATATAAGACTCCCAAGATGAAGGAAGACCATTAAGATCCAACATGGTCAAATCCTTGCTATCGACAACATGCCCACTAGATGAGAGTTGATCTCTCAATTCGGTTATTCTCATGAAGTAGGCAATAACAGATTATCCCTTTGCCATCTTCAAATGAAGGAGTTATTGCTTCAGTGCAAGAGCTCGGCTGGTGTTATTGATCTCGTACATCTCCTCCAAGGTTTTGAACATCTCTCTTGCAGTCCTTAACTTGGAGATAATAGGAAAAATATGATCCTTAACAAAATCAACTAACATCTTCTTTGCCCTAATATCTTTCTTCTTCCATAAGGCCTTTTCTTCGTAATCCATAGGCTCGGGGGCGGAGCTCTCCACAAACTCTACCAATTTGCTTTCCTCCAAGGTGAGTGTGATCTTGAATCTCCATGAAGTGAAATTTGATGCTCCCTCAAGCCTATCCTCAATCTTAAGACCATTCACCATCTTGACGAAGAGATAGAGGTGAACAAAGATGAGAGATAAAATAAAGGGTATCGCTGTAAAACACAAATCTGATCGAGATCTTCCTCAAACCCGCTTTGATACCATGTTAGTTTTATATGATCAGATTATAATACCAAAATTAATTCAAAATCAACACAAGAACATAGCCAATACACTGGGAAAACCCTCCAACCTGAAGGAGAAAAACCCAACCAATATATCTCTTAAATATTGATTATAATAAGAGCAGAAATCTTCTTACAACTCAGACCTAATTATAAGGTCTCTTTTAGAACAATGAACAACACCTTTCCTAGATGCAAATGTACAAACAATATGTTTCTCCTTGAATCAATCTGATGTATGCAAAACTCAATCTGTTGCAATAGTGCGAACTCCTACTTGAATAAAATGTTGAATGACTTAGTGATCATAATGAATGATAACCTCCTTTTATATATACCCAAGAGAAGGAAAGATAATGTCCCTTCATGAAGGAGGTCAGCCCAAACAAAAGAAGTGTCTTTTCATGACAAAAAGTCGGCCTCAAAAGAAAGTCACGCTTTTCCATAAAAGCGATTTTATTTAATATTAAATCATAATTATTTATTATGAATTTTAATATTTCTTTTGATTATATTTATGATAAGGCAGCTCTTAAAATAAATCGTATAAATTAAATAGATCTAGCTATTATTTAATTTATCATATGAAGAATTAGATCGCTGGAAGAAGATATCGATGCTGCTCTAAACATCAACACTTTTCAATATTGCTGAAGAGGAAACAACAACAGGTTTACGGAGTAAAATGGAGTCTTTAAATGAAAAAATCCTTAACAAATCGGATCTACTTGAAGAGGTAGTTGTATAGTTTACGAATGAAAGAAGGTATAAAAATTGTTGATCATTTAATTATTTTCAATACTCTTATATGTCAACAAACTACACATAAAAGAAAATTTTTGATTTTTGATTTGTATCAGTTGATCAATATTTAGTTATATTTCCAAAGATAACTTCCAAGCTAATCTAGGTCATAGAAAATTTGTTAATAGGATTTATATTTAGCATTATTATTCTCATATTTATGTGTATCTCATTGTTGTTTAATATAGTGGTATATAAGTATATTTTAGGTAATTATTATATTTATTGTAGATCTGTTAGGCTGTCCAAAAATTATACCTTTCATGTAGATGGTGTACATGCACTTTGAGATCTTTTTGGAATGCACTCCAAAATCCCTAGAATGAATATTTATTTTACATGTTTTAGAATTTGAGCTCTTGTAGTGTATGCTATTGATTATCTCATTCAAAATGGTACCACAAAAATTAAATTTGGTTCAAAATAAATTAACTTCCACCTCAATTGAAGTGAAAGATGTAACAAGACCCTAAAAATAACATGGAAAAAGAAAATAAGAAAATTTGAATAAAAAAGAAATGGATAGAAATAAAGCTCCTCTCAACTAAGGTGAGGGAAGCAATGTTGTTTGAAGTTAGGGCTAAATTTCAATTAGAACTAGGGTTATGATATAATTAGGTTTAAATCAATCAAAATTCAATTAAGGTTAGGGTTCAATCAAGGTCAATTTTATCTCTAAATGTAGCCCTTATCTTAATTCTATCTCTAACTATAACCCTAACTATAACTCTTACCCTAATCCTAACCCTAATTCATTTTATCTCTAACCCTAACCCTAACCTTAATCCTAACCCAAACACTAGCATGCAGTAATATAATAATTATAGCTCTTAACTCTAAATGTAACCCTTAACATAATTCTCTCCCTAACTATAACTCTAACCCTAATCCTAGCCTTAACCTTAAACCTAGTTCTAACCCTAATCTTAACCCTAATTCTATTTATAATCCTAACCCTAACTCTAACCATAATCATAATCTAAACCCTAACTTTTACTCTATCCCCAACCTTAACCCAAACCTTAACATATAGTAATATAATAATTATAATTCTTAACTCTAAATGTCACTCTTACTCTAATTCTATCTCTAACTATAACCCTAACTATAACTATGATCCTAACCCTAATTCTAACCCTCAGCATAATCCTGATTCTATCTCTAACTATAACTCTAACTCTAACCCTAATCCTAATTATATCTTTAACCCTAACCCTAATCCTAACCCTAATCCTATCCATAATATTAACACTAACCCTAATCTTAACCCCAATTCTATCTTTGAGCCTAACCCTAACCCTAATCCTAATACTAACTCTAACCCTAATCCTAAATAATTTGTCTTTCATATTGTGCAATGAATGCTACTAGCATATATATATTTAATAATATAAATAAAATACACCGAGAGGTATCCTTCTCGAGGCACCTATTTTTCAATCAATTCCTCACATAAAAGTGCAATAGATGCCTAAACAAGGATATCTCTCAATATATTTTATAAATATTATTAAATATGATAGTATATTTTATATTAAAAATCAATTTGTATTTAGTAGATTTTAATTAGATTGTAAAAGATTTGATAGTGAGATTAGAATTTAAAATTAAATATTTGTGAAATTAAGTTTGTATCAATATTTATGACTTTAAATTCACACAAAGTTAAACCCATATTATTTTATTAAATTTCACATTTCAAAAAAATTATAAAGTTCTAACAAGAGAATGTTACTTAGTAGTAGACTCGTAAGCTTGCAATATAGACATGTTCACCCCACACTATAGTGAAAGAGTACTTGTGAAGATGAAAAAATGATGTTAGGGGGGAAATGAAGGTGAAAACCCTTATTTATACAAGATATGCCCTAATTTCTTGAAAATTTCACATAATAGGCTGACACTAGGGTTTTGGAGGAAAATTCTCGTTGGAAAATTGTTTTAATTTTGAATTTTAAGCCAAAAGGGACTAGGTCGCCCAAGGTGGCGACCTAGTCCACTTGGGAAAATTCAAGTGGTGGTCAAGAATAAAAGGGTGTTAAATGATGTTTATCAGACTTGCTTCCCGAAACACACTTAAGTCAAGCCTAAAAGTACATTAAGGGACTAAAATAACGTTGAGAAGGGTTGAATTAGTGATGATAAGCCTAGGAAAGTGTGAAAATACTTTACAACACTTTACCATAAGGCTTGATAAGGGGTAAGAAGGGGTAATTTAGGTGAATTGCATTGAAAGGGTCTTATAAAACTGGGAAGATGTGTTACAACACTTCACAACACCTTTGTAAAACACCATTAGATTATTATTGATTTGCAAGCATACAAGACTAAACCAAGGCAAAAAAAAGGACAAAATCCAAGGGAAGAGACCAAAATGAGTGAAAAAGTGTCAAAGGCTACACTTTTTAGGGACACACTTATATGATAAGAAATCCCAATAATTAGTGAGGGTCTAGGAGTGGAGATATCAATGACATTGAGGGTCAATGTCCCTTGTAGGTGTTTGTGTTTGGAGGCAACATCCCCCAACAAGGTCGATAGGCAATACCCCTTCTGGGGATTTGGGGGCAATGCCCCTAGCAGGGTCGAGGGGTAGCGCTCCTTGTGGGGGTATGGGGGCAGCGCCTCCAGTGGGGTTGAAGGGAAATGCCCCTCATGGTGGTTTGGGGGCAACAACCCTAGCGAGGTTAAGGGAAACACCCCTCATGAGATACGAGGGCGGGGTCAAGGGGCGGAGCCCCCGCCACCAAGCCCAAATTAAGGCCTTTGAAACCATATAAAACTTCTTGTCGCACACTATTTCACAATTTTATCACTTAAGGGAGAAATTAGGTATTTGACACTTTTCTATGAAAAATATTTTCTCTCCAAGTGCTATGTGACAAAGTGTGAGGTGCATTCATGCATTTATAGGGAAAAATCATGAGTTTTTTGACTATTTTTTTCAATTTTTTTGCATTTTTTTTTGTTTCATATTTGTTATGTATCTAGCTAGTCTTTGGTACAAACTCACTGAGTTTTTTGCAAAAACAACAATTTTTCAAAAAAGACTCGACAGTAAGACTCGAAAAGTTAAAGTCATAAAGACTCGCAAGGCAAAAAAACTCACGGGTTTTTCAAGACTTGCCAAAAACTCGACAAGTCTGCCAATTATGGCTTTGAGTTTTGTAGTCTTTATCATCTTTGGCTTCTGATTGGGTCTTTTTTTAAATATTGGGAGATAGTTTGAATTAGGTCTGGGTTTTGTATCTATTAATAAGAGAGCTTAGATTCATAGCTATTAAAAAAAATCATTTTTTGAAAAATTGGAGAATTGTGTGTTGTTCAAATCACCCAGACATCGGGGCGGTGGGCCTAGCTAGATTGGCTAAAGCATCATGTTGTAGGAAAGAGGTCATGAGGTCTAGTCTCCCCATCACCCTTGTGGTACCAAAGGGCGTGTCGTGCCAGTGCCATCGGTCACGTGAAATTTTTTTACCAAGCGCACTGCAATTTATAGGGGGATGAATACCCGACCAATCCCTATAGTCTAAGAAAGAAAAAAGATCACCCAACCATCAAAGAAGATCAACCCATCAGAGTTAGAGGAGCTTTCTAGTTTAATTGCAAGCTGAAAATTGTCAGTTGTGCAAGAGTGAGAAGCCGATAATGGTATCATAAAAGACATACAATGACCAATCATACAAGAACACTCAGTCTTTCAATATAAGTAAATGGTGAAATATATCAACATTCTTTGATGCAAAAAACACGTAGACTTAGGAAAGAGGAATAATCAGTAAACAATCAACCAATTAAATAAATATTAATGAATTATTTAGTTAAACTTAGGAAAGAGGAATAATTATATATGAATTATTTTCCACTTTTCAACCAAATCCTCTTATATTAAACTGTTGAATTATACAATATCAGCCTTTGGTATTAAGTTCCATCATACAGAAGTACTCAAAAAAATATTGGAACTCAATGAATTAAACATCAAAACAACAAAGTCTGAAAGAATTATAGAATAATGGAACTTATTGAATTATTGTCTACTCTTCAATCAAAACCCCTTATATTAAATTGGAATTTGAGAAGTGGGAAATGTGAAATATGAATCAATTAAATAATAATGAATTATTTAATTTAACTTAGGAAAGACGAATAATTAGTAAATTAATTAAATAATGTTAATTATCTAATCAATATAGAGGAAAAGTGATGAAATTATTTAATTAAATGTAGAAGATGAATTAATGATACCTAATGATGGAAAATGATGATATTTTGAAAGAAATATGTTGTCAAATTTAGGTGTCTACAATACTGTGAGCCAAAAATTTGAATTCAAAAGGTCACTTTATGTTTATTTTGAATTTAGTTGGGAGTCATTTTCTTGTAATTGTAGAAAGTTCACTTGCAACTACCTTCAATACATTCTAAGTGACCAATTATATTGATGTTTAACTGTACAGTTCAAATGAGAAGCCTTGATGGTGATGTCATAAAAATATGATGACATCATCATGATGCAAATGAGCAACAAATTAGCCTTTGAGAAAGATGACATGAATGTGACAAATTGGTGATGTATAGATGCATGTATACGTAAGTGAATCAAAGGGTTCAAACTTCCACAAAAATTAAATTAGATTAATAAATGTGCAAGCAAATCCAAGTGAATCAAAGGGTTCAAACTTCCACAAAAATTAAATTAGATTAATAAATGTGCAAGCAAATCCAAGTGAATCAAAGGGTTCAAACTTCCACAAAAATTAAATTAGATTAATAAATGTGCAAGCAAATCCAAGTGAATCGGATAATTATCACCCTAAATGTTTAGTTCATATGGATGTCAAATTCTCATAAAAAGGATTAAATTCACTTTAATGTCAACAAAAATCCAAAAGTTGTATGTAAACCAGAATATTAAAGTCTGAAATAAAAAAAATTGTAAAGAATTCTTACTAAACATGACAATATGGATAAATCGAAATGAACTAGACAATTAAACTTTGAAAGGTTTCATTTACTTGAAAATCAAACTTCCATGAAAGTTAAATTTCGTTGCATAATTGGTTCGACTTGAAAGAACTACACATAATATGAAGGATCAAAGCTCGAAGAAGGCTTAATTCACTAGCCAATAGAAATTTTACAAATATAGATAGATCCTACATAACAGGACAATGTGAGAGAATGCAAGTGAATTATACAATTAGTCTAGTTAGACATTAAACACCCACATGCAAATAACATTGTTAATTTTGGAAATTTCACAAAACTTCAAAAAGCAACTTGGGTTATTTTTTAGCATTCTTTCTACCTATGATGAAATTTCAACTCTTTAGACAATTAACTTTGAAATTGGTAGATTTTGAAGAAATTGCAATCAAACTGTAAGGAAAAGCTAAAGCCTAAGCAAGCCAAAGCAAAAAGTGGGTCCTCATTTTGATGAAAGAAAAATGGACTATGTTGAGAACATACACAATAGTTTTCCATGTTATTTTTTATTACATGGAAACACAGCTCAAGGGCAACACTAAAGAGTCCCTTCTTTTCCTAATTCATGAGGATTTTACCTTTGGTAAGGGTTTTCTTTTGCATATGGTGGGCTTTCCTACCATGTTGGTTTTTTGAGAAGATACTAAGTTTAACAAGTAGAGGTTTTATAATTAGATTTCAGCTCAATAAGACAATCTCCAATATCAAACTCCAATAATCTAGAAATAAAACTCTGGGAGCAAATTACGTAGTCCACCACACTTTGAACATTATAACTTGTGCAGATGATACCACCTCAATTTGACCAACCTTCTATGCCATAGCAAATAACTTGTCACAATGCAACATTTTTATGCGAGCATGAAACATTGGATTCTTAGACAACATAATGGAACTTTATTTTTCACAATGAAGTAAAGAAGGCCTTGTTTGATGCTGTGCCTTTACTAACTAGAAATTTTCCCTCTTTCAACACTAGTTTCTTTCTAGCTAGTTGTGCCTTCCCTTACTGAATGGCGCTTAATGCTTACACAATGTGTTGAAAATTACCACAGTCTAGACAATTTTCTTTTAATCCTCAACCTTGCTCTGATAAGTGAGGACATAGAAGATTATTAATTATGAGGTTAAGTCGGTTGGGTTAAGAATGCAAGAGGGATGTTAGAATAGATGAATAAATTTACAGAAAATGGATGTTAAGAATGCATTTTGAATGGTGAAATTGATTAAGAAATCTATATGATCCAACCATAGGGATTTAAAAGTTTGGGATATGAACACTTAGTTTACAAGTTAAGGAAGACTCTTTATGGCTTGAAAAAATCTCCAAGGGCATGGTATGCTAAGATTGATGAATATTTCCAAACTAAAGGCTTTCATAATAGTCGTCATGATCCAAACTTGTATGTGAAGGAATTTGATGATGGTGGAACAATCATTATTGTACCATATGTTGATATCTTAATATCAGATGACATAACATGAATCAAATCAATGACAAATATAAAATTACAAGATAGATTTGAGATGAACAATCTTGGTTTTCTAAACTAGTTTCTTGGCATTCAAGTATGGTAGAAAGATGATGGAATTTACCTCTCAAACCAATTATGCTTTAGACTTGTTGAGAAAGTTCTAGATGGAAGATTGCAAAGGTGTATCTACTCCAATTGCTCCACGATTTCAAAGTTGACTAAGGATATGGATGGTGGGGTGTTGATCATGCCTTATAAAAGCAACTTGTTGGTAGTCTTGTTTACTTGATTCACAGTCGACTAGATATTTCTTTTCCAGTAGGTGTGGTTTCAAGGTTTTTGAGTTCTCCTAAAGTTCCACATTGCATGGCAGCAAAAAGAATATTGAGATATGTACAAAGGGCTTTAAATATGGGTGTTTATTAATCTTATCATGGAGATCTACAACTTGTTGGGTATTCTGATTCAGATTGGGTAGGTTGTGCAGATGATCAAAAATCAACTACAGGTTATGTTCTCTCTTTGGGTTCTGGTCCCATTTCATGATGTAGTAAGAAGCAATCTACTATTGCTTTATCCACTATAGAGGTTGAATATACTGCACCAAATGAGGCGGCTAAAGAAATAACTTGGTTTTGGGCTATCTTTTAGTACTCAAATAAGCAAAGTGATTCAAGCATATAGAATTCCATCACCATTATATCAAGAATCTCATCAAACAATAGGTGATTCATCTTCAGTATTGTAGGACAAAGGATTAGATAGCTGATCTATTTACCAAGGCTTTATGTGAAACTAAGTTTTCATATCTTAGAAATATTTTAGGCTTGCAAGAAGTCACATGAATATTTGATGGTTGTCATTCAAGGGGGATAGCGAACAAGTGATTATAAATGGGTACCTAACAAGGCATTTGGCCGAGACCCATCTTTTCTAGATTATGGGGAAATATTTAAAATATTTAGCGTAATTAATTTATGGGGGGATGTTGGAATATGCACATTAATTATAATAAGTCAACATAGACCAACCTCAAGTCATATCACACAATCCACAGTCATCCAGCACCATATGCAGTCACCCCAAGCCATTCACGTTCACCTGCTCACCATAAATGATATAGATAACTCTCTACTACAATGCTTGCAAAATTTATTTATTTGGCTACAAATTTGATGTGATAAACAAGGTTCAGTAGTGCTCCAAATAATTTGTGTTTCTGAGTTTGTATTCAACCACAATACACAACAAAGGATTTGGAGGGAAAAACAAACTGAAAGGGATTGTGATGAAAGAAAACTAAAAGGCCATAGGACATATTCAATAATGTATCAAAGATGTAACATAGTTCAAGTACAAGAGAGAAGAGATTAGTCGAGATGGCTAAACAAGTCATTGAAATATTTAGAGTCAAATATAAGGTCAGATAAAACTCATGGTTGACCGCATAAAACCAACAGATTAATGGATAACTCTTAAGAATCTCACGAGCTATACCATTTAGAAAGGAACTCAATAAGCTATAGTTCACCAAGGATGCAATACTTTATTAGCTATTACAACTAGACATACAAAATGACAAAGATATTGTTATCACCTTCATTCATTTATTTCTTACATGTATGATTAATTACCTTTTTCATGGCTATTCGGTTGAATCTAATAGCCAGGGTATTGTTTTATTTAAAACAATTTTAAAATCGTTTATCATTTCCCTCTAAGGGAAGTGGAAATTCCTGCATTATTTTCTTCCATAATTTATTGTTTCTTCCTGTCGACAAGGCCAAACAAGTATGTCGCACCATATGGGTGTATGGATCTAGTAATCATTCATAGAATGATGAACAATTCATTGTTCTAAAACCAAGACACATCTTTCCCAAAGAATGATAGTCGAATGAATGTATTGTTCCATTTTATTTTAGGTTGGCTCAATCTCTAAGATAAATTGAAAAAATGCCACTAGAATAAGCATTTAATCATTCTTCAGAATGATTCCTAGCATCATTGATCCCATGCAATGCTTGTATATTAGTGTCTGCCAGACATCTTGTATGCATAATTTTGTTCCTTAGAACAATATGTGGATTGTTCCTTAGAAAAAATACTATGGAAGTTGATGGTCTACATGCATACACTTTGACCTTAGTTACTGTTAGGATTAAAAGATAACTATCATTCAACAGTCAATTGTTCTCTAGAACGACAGTGGTTTGAATATAAACCTTAAGACTATCACCATTAGGAGCATGAGTTTCTCCATAACCCGATCAAATAATATAATTATTCCAACTTTGTATGTGTTTTGAAATGTCAAGCATTTCATTCGATTCGAACTTTGCACAAATGATTCCAAAATCATTTTACTTCTTTAATAAATAAATATACATATGTATTATATCTAGAATGATAGAAATTTTGATTTAAGGCATAATAACGATGGATATGTCATTTTAGATCCTTAACCATGTATGTACATTGAGAATTAAAGGTCACTAGAAGAGACTTAAACAATTGAAACACTAGTTAACTTGAAACTATTAATGAGACACATTAGCATAGTAACTTGTAAAGTTCTACAAATAGCATTGTTATGATACAAACAGTTTATAAATGTGTAGTGACTATTTCAAAACAAAATTGTTCTTCTTTCTTGAGAAATACAATTTACATCTTGTATAACTACCAAATGATATGACAATTTGTAGTATTATTTTGAATGAAAGCAATATGTTATAATGGTATTCATTTCAAAATGTATGCACAAATATATTAACTTAAATTGGCACATATATGTGTATGCACATAGACTTTCATCTACATACATACACATACTTGTGATATACCTTATTTTGTTACTTATTTAATTCATTTTCTTCTATAATGAACACTGAATTACGTTAAATATGAAGTGGTAGAATACTTTCAATGTAATCATGTGATATATGTATGAACTGAATGGATAATGTATTCAACAGATCCACTTGAATTATCTTTCTAAATTTTATTAAGTTGAGGAATTAAGTAGACTGAATTACTTTTTCGTTGATATGTATTTAAAGAATATTCTCTTGTTCAATAGAATAGCAACACCTGAGTAGATTAGAGCACCTCAGGGTAGATGGTGCTAGAGGGTAGATAATTGCTAAGGAATAAACTTGTATTGTTGAAAGTTACCTTTCAAGATGGGTGTCGAAATGGAATATAGAGGGTATAGGTTTTCCTGTATCTAAATCCTATCTTTTGTTGTTGCAACTAAATTTTAATGTTTGACCAAGCAGTTAGCCTATTATGTATAAATGGACTTATATGTGATGACACTCTCTTCCATTCCTAACATTGATCTTGCATTTTTTTAACCATAGATAGAGATGCATGTTGATGTTTGGACACGCACCAGATTGTTTTCTCGTGCTAAACTTTCTATGCAGTGTCGGCTATTTTTCAAGTAGGAAGATTTTCGGGGAAGAGTTAGCACATATTCGGCTTGGCTCATGGAAGGCTCTAGAAATGGCCCCATAAGATCACTATGAGCAAGCTCTAAACGAGAAGAGTCTCTCCATGCATGCCCCTTCTAAAAATTTTCTTGTGGATGCTTTCTAAGAGGACAACCTTCACATATTCCATTCAAAAATTCTACGGTAGGCAAGCCTTTCACCATCCCCTATTTGCTAAGTTGTTGCATGTACATAAAATTTAAATGACCAAATTTTTCATTCCAAATTCTACTTTCATCAATTGCATGTGTTAGAAGTAAAGTGGAATATGGAGCGGGTGCATGGAAATGGGTAGCCATTCCGTGGACACCCTTTAAAAAAAAAAATTTGGACATAACATGAGCGCGTTATAACGCGCTCGTGTTATGTCGTCGGTTAAACCTAGGTAAGGTTCGACGAATAAAAACTACAAAGCGATAATGCGAGCGCATTAGAACGCGCTCGCGTTATCGACTATTTTTTTTGTGCACCTGCGGCCAAAAACACCAAAATAGCATGCTCGCGTTCGGGGAGAGGAATTTCTTCACCAAGCATCCAAATTTCTTCGCAACGATGGCGCCACGATGACGAGGAGTTGTAAGAGGTAAGGATTCTATGCTTTTTATTTTGAATTTGTTAGTTTTAGGTTGAGTTTGATATCTATTTGTTTGAAATTTTAGGAGATGAAAATCAACTTGCAAACCCTCAAAATCCTCAACAAGAGGACCAACCAAATCCTCAAGATCAAAATCAATCTCCTCCACCAATCACTCAACCCCCTCCTGGCACTCAACAAAATTTAATGAGTGAAATTGAAAATAACAAAAAACAAATTGAGAATTTGATCAATAGGTTGAGTGATCCAAATGGTTCAACCACAGAAAGAATGACCCTAGCAAATTCCTTGAAAGATATGTTAACAAATGTAGATTTAAATTAGCAAACAAATAACTGGATGGGAAGATAGGAGGCAGGTGGCTAGGGAGTATTATACAAATAAACTATCATACAAGGATGTGAAAGATTTAAAAATAACAAAAGGTGATTTGTGCTCATTATTCACCAACCCACGCACAAATCAAAATCTTACCCTCAATGCAAAGAGGTTTCCTATCCATTGGTGCCACCACCAACAAATGAAGGAGCGATTTTATGATAGGTGGTACATGGTCTTCAATTACCCACTGTGCAACAATTGCGACGTCCCACAATATTTCCTTAGGAAACTATACAGTGAGTTCATATTGAACAAAATCCCAAATTATTTTGATATGAGGGATTTCTAGGGGAGAGGTGGGGGGTCAGTTCAGGATAGACCTGGTGCACAGCCGGATCCTACGCGGCAAGGTAGACGAGCTCTCACTAGACCACCTCATGAGCACATTGTTATGCCTTCCATCGTAAAGGAAATTGTTGACGTAGAGACATTGCATGCAATTAGCACTTTGACCCAGAGTGTCATCCATCATACTAGCCCTATTCTACAATGCCATCCAGGGGAGTCTTCTAGTGGTGGTCTTCGAACACATGTGTGTCAATCTTGCAGAGCTACTTGTTCACATGACCCCACCGACCCTCAGGAGACTAGTACACAGGATCCATCTGCAGCTATGGAGATGGAGAGGGCAGCTGACATTTTGCATGAGGCATATGGCATTGATAGTCAGGTAAAAGTTATTGCATGTGTTCATTGAATTTAATTTATTAAATTTCGATTTTGAAATGCAAGATTAACTAAAAATGTTTTATGATTTTAATAAAATTGCAGGGTCATAGTGTTGAGATTGGATACACCGGCCCCCCACCAACCTATATTTGCAATACACCTATCGCTAGGGTATGTAACTAGTAAACAATTATAAGTTTATTGCATATTAATGGAATTGTTTTATGAATGGTAATTTAATATGCAATTTTGGATGTTGAACAAACTAATATTGGAGGTTTTGATAGAACACTTCCCAGTGGTGGTGGATTTACTCAAACCTTCACGCAGGTAATAGAATAAAGAGTTTAACTAATGAATCAAGTACTTAATAGATTTGTGTAGTTTATACATGCACATCGTTGATTATGTTGGATAATTTGTTGTTTTATTTTCAGTTGTTGCAAGACGATACACCTCTGAATGTGATGAGGGCAATGGATATTGGTGTGACATCTGCTATACAATCCTCGATGGCTCTGACAGAAGAGGTATGAGGAAAATTAGTAAATTTTAATTTACATTTGTTCTTATAGATGTTAGTTAGTCAGAAATCAAACCATTATTTATTCACGTAGTTTTTGTCTATTTGTATGGTTTATATAGGGCTTGAGCACGCCTGAGCATGGGCGTGAGGATATTTCCCTCATGGAGAGAGATCGTGAGATGGCTGTAAGTGATTATTTTGTCAAATATATCATTTTTTATAATGTAATTTCTATATATTTATGTCTTTACTTCTTATTGTAACAATTAAAACTTCACCATGAACTAAACCCTAGGAGGAGTAGCAGGAGCACTCCACGAGTGCAGCAAAAACAAGTGACAGACCTATCGCCATCTGAGTAAAAAGGAAAGGGAAAGATTTTATTTCCTGGGCATGGAGAGCAATGACTTTTGATTCCATAGTCTTTTATTGTATGCCTGCATGGCATTTTTGTACATATTTTTTATTGGACATATTTGACATTGTATGCCTAGATGGCATTCTTGTAAGCCTATATAGCTATTTTGTACATATATTTCATACATATATCGACATATATTTATGTATGCCTACATGGCTATTTAGTTAATACAAATATCTTTTTTCGATGCTTGTCCATTTTTGCATTCTAAATTGATGGTTCAATAGATATGAGTTACGTATATTCAAGTGTATACTTTACAACTTACGTGTATACTTTGTGGCTTACATGTTTTCATGCATATACCTTGTATTCGTGCATATACTTTGTTTTAATTTGTGTATACTATGTATTTGTTTGTATACTTTTTGAGGCTTACGTGTTTATGAGTACTTGTAGTTCCCTTATTGACATGTACATGTTTGACTTATTCACATGTATAATTATTAATTGGTTAGCCCTAGCATTGATCTATGTCATCCTCAATGCATGATCCTTGAGATGGAGTAAGTACACCCTCAAGGTCAAAAGGAGTTTCACATGCATTCTTTGTAGGCTCATTTTGGTAGTGAAACCAAAAACCTCTTGCATCATTGAAACGAAAAAAAATAATCCTTTATAGCAGGTTTGAAGCCATTATCATTCTCCATTAGTTCTTCATGTATCCACTCCCCATTAATGGTTGTCTCATGACCTTCATGAAACCAAGCACTTATCTCATTTGTGATAGAAGAAATGTATGAAGATTTATCTTCCTCCTTATGAACCATTCATTATCATGAGAGATGGGTTCTTGTGAACCACTACTGATGAATCATGGGTCAATGAGTTTGACTTGTAAAACTACACGATTGAATCCTGATAGCAATATCACAATATTTATATATCTAAATACTGCCATTGAATCCTGAATACTACCATCTTACCCACACAAGATTTTGGAAGATGCTTCCCACCCTTCTCTTAGTGGTTGCTCTCATTGCACCTTCTACCTAGCTTCATCTTGGTGTAGAAAATACGAAGACCCCAACTTGAGATCTTCACACACACAAGAACAATTGTGTCCTTCCTGCAGCTTGGATGGATCAACTTGCAACCAAGAACCCATGCTACTTCCTGGTGTAGATTGCCTTCTACACGCTCAGAACCTTCTGCCTCTGATACCATTATGATGCAGAGGAAACAACACAAGACAGTGGCTCATCCACCCTTCTCACTCCTTAACCTACTGATCACTACCAATCAAGACATGTTCTTAAGCCTCTAATTCTATCCGCCACCTTTCCGTTGTTCAAAGCCCGAGTCACACATTGCTCAAACACAATGGTCGAGCGATGTAATGGTTTCTTTGAAAACCGTTATACATTTAAAACCATACAAGAATTTCACACTCGGTTATATTACGTATATTCCCCATCAACTGAAACCGTTTTTCCCATTCCATTCGAGACTGTCATTAAGAAACCCAAAAAAAAGACATCTGTGACATTCAAAACAATAGTGAATCCCTCAAAACTAATTTGCATTCATAATTTGCAAACAATAAACCAGGAAAGATAGAGAGAACAACACGATGGGAAATAGAACCTCCTCTTTAACGAATTCCAGATATTAACACTTCAAAAACATACATGCTTTAAATGGCTCTTTGGCCGAAGGCCAGAGAGCCCGATTTCTTCTCCCTCTTGTTTACTCTCTTTTTTGTTTTCCCGTAGTTGCACTCTCTATTTCCTCTATCTCCCCGTATTCAGTTACATGTTGTCTCTTTATAGAGATTCTAGGGTAGTTAGAAAAATTGTTCATCTACCCGATATTCCCATTCGGTTACAACTGTCATTTAATCCTTTTGATGAATATATCATTGCAATTTTAAACACTTAACCATTTCCTAACATGGTCCCACGAAATTCTAAATGACTAAAACATTACAAAATTATGAAGCTTGTCATAAATTTCAAGAGTCGAGGTGTCCCCGCACCAGTATCCTAGTTTTCCCTTTGTTGATTTATCTCCTCACTGATCCATCTTATTGGATTCTTTCACCTTTTACCCATCGCTTTCTTGAAAAACTCAATTTTAGGCCTTGTAGCCTTCTGCCCCAATTTGGCCTCCTAGAACCCGTTTTCTTGACTTTTCTCACAATTAGTCTTAACAACCCCCAAATGTTTTTGTAAATTCTTTCTTTTGATCATCAAGGCTCCAATATTTACCAAGCCTTAGGTCCTACAAGTTTTCGTACATATGGTTATCCTCAAACCCCCTATTTTCAAGGGTTCCTATGGTTTTTGGCTCTTTTTCCTTCTTTGAGGGCTTCAACGACCTCCTCAGCTCTCCTCCTGCCACACACATGACTAAGATACATGTGCCTACACTTTGATACTCTTTATTGGCACAAACCAATCCATTTAGCAACTCTCCTTGCTGCTATCCTCTTCAAGCTACTAGCCAGAATGCACTTGCACTCACCTAGTGCTTGATGATTTCATCACCTCCCTGCAAAACAAGACCCCAAAACCTATATGTACACTATTTACATAGTCCCCAACTTGATTCCAAGTGGCCATGAGAGGAAATCCACAGGAAGTCAAGTGGGACTCATTATTCACAAAACTGGCCTGAACCGGCAATGAGACCAAGAAAACCAAAAACTTACAAAAAGATAACCAGTCGATCTAGATGACTAATCTAATGCTACACAAGATAATTAAGTGACACAAATGGAAGACTCAAAGCATTAGATAAGTCCCTTCAATCTATTCTTGACTAGATGAAGGCTCAAACACAGAAATTCAATGAAAACTTCCTCTCTTCCAATCACAAAAATATTCTCTCCAAGTCTCGATTCACGAAAACAATCCTCCAACCCAGGTATTAGGGTTTTTCTGACCTTATATACCTTTCTCCCACGTTCTAGGACCCTTCGGTCGGGCTTAGAGCATCATTAATGTCATTTTCCAACTTTTAGGACAAATAGCCAAGGCAACATTGCTCAAAATGCTCATCGTGTCCAAGACTTACCCAAACCGCAAGCCCCTAACAAACTTATTTCCAATTCACTCATCAAAAACACTCTTGGGACTTTATATCATAGTCCTTATTCCCTCTTTCATCCTAATTTGATAGTAACCACTTTTCAAATCAATCTTGGAGTAGTACCTAGCACCCCCCTGAACAGTCCATTAAGTCTTCTATCATAGGAATAGGAAACCTATATCTAATGGTTATCTTATTTATGGCCCTAGAATCAATACACATTCTCCACTTATCTCCCTTCTTAGGTGCCAACACCACTGGAACAACACATGGGCTTATGCTTTTCCTAATCAACCCTTGGTCCAGAAGTAATTGAACTTGCCTTGCTATCTCCTTGTTCTTCTCCGGTGTCATTTTGTATGCAGCCTTGTTAGGCAATGTTGCTCTTGGTACAAAGTCAATTTGATGACCGATTGCCCTCTTAGGTGGTAGTGTAGCTGGTGTGCCTTCACAAATGATATCCTTGAACTGATCCAATAGTTGCTTCACCTCTGTTGTCATAGGTAGCCAACTAGGTGACTCCTCCTCCTTTGGCTTCAACATGATTGCATAGACAACTCCTTCTTCCTCCTTCATGTCTCTTAGGAATTCCTTTCCACTCATCAAAATTACACTGGATTCTGCCTTTCCACTATCCTTCTTGGGGAAAAAACTTCATGGTTAAGCGCTTGAGCTGGAGTATACTAGAATGGGTGACCTCCCGGGAAGGCCTAGTGCCTCACCTCTATGAGCATCACTTAGATGCAATGATTGCTAAGTGGGCCATTCAATATCATTTCAAATTTGTTTCTTTAAACAACTTACAAATTTGCAACTTAAGACTCCTCTAACTTAAGGGATCGATCTAGTGGAACATAGCTCGGAGTGATTCCACATGTTTCGGTGAAAAAGAGGACCATGCCTAGCGTAAACATACCTATTTGGATGTGTTGGAACAATCCGCTTGGTCACACAAGTTGCAAAACGAAAGTTGCACCACTCTGCAACTTTGCACTGCTTGCATTTGATGCTTTTTCCATCAAGTGAAAATTTTCCGCCACTGGAAAACCACTCTGAGATAGCCAAAACCGAGAGAGGTTTTTGTAGATAGACTCAATGCAATCCTATAGGATCAGACGAGAAGTTTCTAAGCATCACGGTATCCAAGTAATAGCATGCTAAAGTTTATAGCTATTTTGCACTTTGGACCCTTAAGGGATCGATCTAGTGGAACATAGCTCGGAGCGATTCCACGTGTTTCGGTGTGAAAGAGGACCATGCCTACCGTAAAAATACCTATTTGGACATGTTGGAATAGTCCACTTGCTTACACGAGTTGCAGAGCGAAAGTTGCACCACTTTGCAACTTTGCACAGCTTGAATTTGACACGTTTTCCATCAAGTGAAAATCCGCCGCCACAAGAAAACCACTCCAAGATAGCCAAAATCAAGAGAGGTTTTTCTAGAGAGGTCTAATGCCTTTCTGTAGGATCAAACAAGAATTTTCTAAGCATCACGATATCCAAGTAATAGCATATTGAAGTTTGCAACTATTTTGCACTTTGGACCCTTAAGGGATCGATCCGGTGGAACATAGCTCGGAGCGATTCCACGTGTTTCGGTGCGAAAGAGGACCGTGCCTACCGTAAAAATACCTATTCGGACGTGTTGGAACAGTCTGTTTGCTCACACGAGTTGCACAGCAAAAGTTGCACCACTTTGCAACTTTGCACAGCTTGAATTTGACACGTTTTCCATCAACTGAAAATCCGTCGTCACGAGAAAACCACTCTAAGATAGCCAAAATTGAGAGAGGTTTTTCTAGAGGGTTCCAATGCCTTTCTATAGGATTAGATGAGAAGTTTCTAATCATCATGGTGTCCAAGTAATAGCATGCTGAAGTTTGCAACTATTTTGCACTTTGGACCCTTAAGGGATCGATCTGGTGGAACATAGCTCGGAGCGATTTCACGTGTTGCGGTGCGAAAGAGGACCATGCCTACCGTAACATACCTATTAGGACGTGTTGGAACAGTCCGCTTGCTCACACAAGTTGCAAAAAAATGTGTACAAATTGTTTACATGACCTTTATATGACCTTTTTCACATTGTTTACATTTCAAAACTCAAAGTTTGCAAATTTTCCTACTCAAGGCATTTACAGAACAAGGTGCTACTACACCAAACATGAACTTTAACCTTACAATATTTGAGTATATCTCATTATGTAATTAAATCTTATTACAATGTCTCTGGCACTTCATTCTCTCAGATCTTTTACAATGTCACTCATACATTCAAGATTCTTTTTAAATGTCTACATCATAGCTGCTCATCATGAGGTTAACTTCAAATGAGTAACTTGAGATTCCCTCGTTAAGCTTCACATGATCTCTTATAATGGCTTGAAATCAAAATTGAGATTTGTCAAAATCATCAAAATAAGTATGTTGCATTGCTTTTTTCGCTGAAATTTTTGATAATGGCTCTTAAATCAGCATTTTCTGCAATGAAAGATCAATCAACCCTTAGTAGTTTACTTAAAAATACGCAAAGTAAAAGAGAAAAAGAAAGAGCATCCAAAATGAAAATGAAATAAAAATAGATCGAAGGCACTTACAGATGTTGCATGCAGGCATCAAAATAAGGATGTTGCATTGCTTTTTTGGTTGACATTCTCTTCGATGGCTCATATATCAGCATTTTTTGCAAGGGGACACCAATCACTATAAAAGAAGATGATAGCATTGGCATCAAACAAATTAATGTGCATACAAGTATAAATTAATAAGAACCAATGTGCATATACTTACAAATTAATCCAACGAACCATTCGGGTCTGCTCTACTCTTTATTGTGTCAAGTATTGCCTCATGGTCAGACTCACGGACCTTCCATAACATCTTGTTCAAAGGTCTACCCCCATATTTGGTCAAATGAACATTGGATGCCACGACAAGGTTCGAGTAATGAAGAATCTTACGATGCATGTCAAAGTCCTGAAATAGCCAATGTTTAACACTTGAATGTGGGTAACCTTCTAAGCCATGTTTCAGTAACCACAACTGAGTCTGTAGGGTATTCGATGTTTTCTCCATCTATAAGTGGGGCCTCCAATTTATTTTTGGTCTCAACACAATGACACAAGTAATATTTTGTTCCCTTTTTATTGTCTTCATCTGCAATAACTGCATAAACATGCCCTGCATTGATATGTGCAAAAAATCTCTTGGAATTTGTCAACATTATGAATACAGTACAAAGTAAGATCTAACGATATGGAATTTCAACAACTAAGAAAGTAGATATATCACCTCGTTGAACTAGATTTGATATGTGGTCAAAATCGACCGATGATTCTATCTGTGTCAGTTCCAGTGCCGTCGGAGGGTGATACGTGTGAAGTGGGCTAAGATAACTTGTAAACCATTTGTCAACCCACTCCCCTGACTCACAATCATTCCAGTCTTGCATTGTACATGAAGAACAAAAGCATGTCATATTTCGTGTATTGATACTCCATGAACCTGTATTTGAGCTAAGGAAAGAGTGTACCTCATTCGATCCTATTAGTGTACAACAGTCTTCATATGGTGCAATGTTAGTATCATCCATCAACCAAAAAAATCTACGAACTGAAAACGTGCCTTCATTACCTGGACCCATCAAAGCATTACACCACTCGATAATTGATTTTGCATCTATCAACTTGGCACTGTCTTTATACTTTAACTCTTCTCGTGCTAATGCTTTTTTCACGCATGCTCCTACACCATCATGCTCCCCCTTTCCATGTCCAACCTCACAAAAGTTCCACATATGTTGAACACCTGTAATGACATGCATCCTACACAACCAGTAGAACATGCGTGAGTTCTTGAACTGTGCTGCACAATTATCAGACCATATTATATGTTGATCGTATTCTATGCCCCTCTAAGCCAAACCACTGTAGAACATCTGAAATCAACCTTGCACGAACTTTTTAGAATGTGTGCGATCATCACTAATGTAAAAGTGGTACTCCCTCATTACCTTCCTTTGCTCATCTGTACTATCAGATGCATGAATGAATGCTATGTGCACAAATATAGAAACTTGTGTAGAGTTGTAATATTGTGACTGCACCTCATGTTGTGGTTGTAGAGTGTAGTTCTCTGCAAAGTCAACCACGAATACTATGCTTCCAACTGGAAAGGTGTCCTTGCATAGCTTGAATTGCATGTTCAACCATCGGGCTTTATGGGTATGCATTGCATACTCAGACAGTATGTTGTCACAAAATGTGGTCATAAATTTGTACACTGAAATCTTCTCAATAACCAAATCACACCTTTTTGCTTGAGACCCATCTTTTGTAGCATATGCCACTGTTTTATACTTCTCGAACTCTACTAGTTTTTGTCCCACCTCATCTGTGCTTTCCATATGTTGACATACTGGCATACGTTGGAAGCCACCACAATGCTCGCATGAACCATCCAAGCATGTTGTCCTATAGACTATCTGGCCATCCTCTATTTGACATAAATTTTTTGATAAGAACTCTCTTGAAGATTTTGGTGGGGCTTCTATGCCACAATCCTGCAAAACATCGTTAGTATGCAAATCTAAACATATAGAACGATAAACATCGTAATGGTTAGAAAATTCAATATGTAGTCTACAACAACAAGTAGTGCGTGTGTGATTTATCTTGACATAAAAAGGTTTAAGCAGTTCAAAATATCTTTGAGAAATACTAATTTGAGGATAATCATTTTCAAATTTCTGAAAAAATTGGGTTTGAGTCATATCCAAAAAATGCTTTGGATGTGGCTCACGATTCTGACTACCGATTCTCCTTCTTACCACATCCCTTTGATTTGGAGATGGCCTTGTGTTATTCTTCCAATACTCTTCAATTAGTGTTCTCAAGGCTTCGACAACTTCTTTATCTTTTTGTGATAGTCTCCTCGAGAATGCCCATAATTCATTTGTATCATTGCCCTCAATTCTTGGTCGCCTTTGAATGGCCCTTGATAAATTTTTTCTACTAATTCTTGTTTTCTCACTAGTCTTTCTAATTAGGTGAGCTCTCTTTGTTTGACAACTTACCAAAGTCGATGTAATCAAGCGTTGGGTGACATTACTATCCTTTGAGCGTGAGGTCTTACCCACACTCTCATAAGCATCCATTAGATTCTTCACAATAGTGTCTTCACTCGATGCATTTGATGTTCTCAACCCAAGAGTCTTCATGATGTTCCTATACTCTACACCCCGCATCATTTCAACAAATAGTTGACATCTTGCAGTCTCATTTAGCCTTTCAAAGAATCTTTCCCAAATCTTATTAGCATATCTTCTATAAGTGCGTGTTGAAATCTTACCTTCCATGTGCTGCAAAATCTCATCATCAATATTAATCAAATACTTTGGTTTTCTACGCAAAATTCTTGGTGGTGTTCTCCTAGGTACATACATCTCAACATTAGGAATTTCATCAATATTTAATTGAGGTGGGCTAGATTGCATACCTTCGATCCAGGGTGGAGAAGAAGACATACCTTGAGGTTCACATGGGAATGATGGCATACCTTCTTTGTCAATTTTGAGTGATGATGTACTCTCAACTTGAGATGTGTTGGATGGTGTCCAACAATATTCACTTGTGGTAAATGGTGTCCCTCCATATTCACTTGCAGTAGATGGTGTCCATCCATATTCACTTGTGCTAGATGGTGTCCCTCCATATTCACTTGTGCTTAATGGTGTCCCTTCATATTCACTTTTCGTAGAGGGTGTGTCTCCAACTACGGTATCTAAATTTGTCTTACGACGATGCTTTTGCATTCATGCCTTTTGTGCTGCCAATTCCCATTCTCTTTTTGACGGTTGAGGTTCCTCTACAATCAGGTTGTTCTCATCAATCGTTTCCAATTTCTTCTTTTCATGATATGCCGCCACCCAAACTCTCTCCTTTTCTTTCAAGGTTTCATTCTCTTCATCTGTTAGTTTCCTCTTTGTCTTTTTCTTCGGCATGGCAGATAATTTTATCTATACCATGGTAATGAGATGAATATTAGTTCTTAAAAAATGTATCCATTCAAAATAATTGAAAAATATATGTCATTGAAGGCTTCATTTAAATAATACTTACAATCATCTTGTACAAAAGTAGTCTTTTATTGTTGATGGTTCTATCCAACCACCAAGGGAATAAGGACTATGATGTAAAGTCCCAATAGTGTTTTTGATGTGTGAGTTAATGAAAACTTAGGGTAGTCTAGAGCCTTGAAGTTTGGAGAAGCCTGAATGATGAAATTAGGCAAATTAGTCCATGTAGACTTGGCAATTTGTCATAAAAGTGGGAAAAGGGCATTAATGATGCTCTAAGCCCGACCCAAGGGTCCTAGCACGTGGGAGAAAGGTATATAAGGTCATAAAAACCCTAATTGAGCATGTGGGAAAGCTATTGTATGATTTCGAGTTTTGGAAGGGGAATTTGTGAGTTGGAAGAGTGCAAATTTCATTGAATTTCTATTTTTGTGCCTTCATCCAGTCAAGAATGGATTGAAAGGACCTATCTAATGCTTTGAGTCTTTCAATTGTGTCACTTAATTACTATGTGAAGCATTATATTAGTCATTTAGTTCAATTAATTTTTGTTTTGCAAGTTTTTAGAGTTTTTGGTCTCATAGCCGGTTCATGCCAGTTTTTGGAAATAATGATCCCCACTTGAATTCTCGTGGCAAGGCTACCATGGCAGCTTGGAATCAAGTAGGGGAATATATTTATAGTGTACATATGGTGTGTGGTGTCTTGGTTTGCATGGGAGATGGTGAATTCATCAAGAACTAGGCGAGTGCAAGTGCATTTTGGCTAGTGGCTTGGAGAGGACAGCAGTAAAGAAAGTTGCTAAATGGAATGGTTTGTGCCAATCAAGAGCAAGAGAGTGTGGGAACATGTATTCTAAACATGTTTGTGCAAGGAGGAGAGTTCAGGAGGTCATTGAAGCCCTCAAAGTTGGAAAAAGGAGTCAGAACCCTAAAAACCCTCGAAAATAGGGGGTATGAGGACAGTCCTATGTACGAACGCCAAAGGGACTAAACACATGATAAATATTGAAGCCTATGGTACCACTAGAAAGAATCTATAAAAATGTTTGGGGGTTGTTAAGACCTTTTTTGAGAAAAGCCAAGAAAACGGGTTCTAGGAGGCTTAATTGGGCAAAAGGCTACAAGGCCTAAAATTGGGTTTTTCAAGAAAATGATGGGTACAAGGTGAAAGAATCCTATGAGATGGATCAGTGAGGAGTCAAATCAACAAGGGGATAATGAGAATACCCTTTCGTAGCCCCTCGAGTGGTTAGGATACTTTGGGTCAGTGTGGAGCCCAAGGAAGCTTAATGGTGAATTGAGAGCAATGGTGAAGAATTTGAAATTGGTGGAGAGTCTTATGAGGTGAGAGGGGTTTACGAGGGATCCCTAAGTAGGGTAGAGAGGAATACCCTAGGAAGACCAAAGAATAGGTCTTGGGAAGAGAAAGATTTCTCTTCAAAGATAAGACTCCCCATCAATTGTTGAAGGACTGGTCTATGTAATGAACTTTTGACCTTGTGCAGGGTATTTTGAAGATGTTTGATGCTTTGGAATGGTATGGGAATGGTCTTAAAGGATGAATTTTGGTGAATGGTTTTGAATTTCTATAATTGGCAAGTGTAAAATGGTAATTGGCAAGTGTAAATAATTGCGTATATAATTTGCTAATTTAAAATGTGCATTGACAACCTAAGGTTATAATGACAAATAAAAATGAAAGAAAGCCATAATAGAATGAAAGAAAATTTGTAAAGACTTCACATACCTTAAAAACCAAACTTTCAAATGGAGGAATTCAACCCAATTATCTAGCCTTAGCTTCTTCTTTCTTCAAACTCCACAACAATTTGACTTGTTCAAAAGCGTGTTCCCTTCCACACTTCAATTGTATATCAGTTTTCAATGGAATTCAAACTTAAATTGATATTATGTCTTTCAACATCGAGACTCTGCTATTTCATGCAAAGGTGGTAAAAAGATCATGGAAAAGGTGATGGAAAGTGAAAAATATTCTTGCACACTTCACAACATTATCAAATATATATTTTTTGTCAGAGCACGCACAGAACCAAGGGAATATGCAGACTGTGGGCCTTCAAATCACGAGTATATTGATTTTTTTACCATTTTAGTAAACTACAAAACGTGCGAGCGCATTATGTTAAATTAAGTTTTCTTAGTGTATTTTTGATAGTATAGGGGTTTCTGAGAGAGTGGGAGGGAGAGAGGGGGAGAGTGGAAGATAGAGAGGGGTGGAGAAGGGGAGAGTGGGAGAAAGAGAGAGGGAGAGAGTGGGAGATAGAGTGGGAGATACAGAGGGAGGGAGAGATGGGGAGAGTGGGAGAGAGTGGGAGAAGGGGAGAAGTGGAGAGTGGGAGATAGAGAAAGAGGGAGAGAGGGAGAGAGTGGGAGAGTGGGGGAGAGTGGGAGAGAGTGGAGGTAAGTGTATAGGGCATAAGGATTAGGGTTTAGAATAATGGGTATACGGTTGAGGGTATAGGGATTAAGGTTTAGGATAATGGGTATAGGGTTGAGGGTATTGGGTTTCATATTGAGGTTTAGGGTTTAGGGTTTAGTGTACAAGGTTGAATGTAGGGTTTAGGGTTTAAGTATAGGGTTGGGGGATGATGTTCAGGGCATAGGTTATAAGGTTGAGGGTATAGGGTATAAGGATGAGGGTTGAAGGTGTAGGGTTGAGGTATAGTGTTCAAGGTTGGGGGTGTAGGGTTAACTGTATAGAGTATAGGGATTAGGGTTTAGAATATTCAGTATAGGGTTGAGGGTATTGGGTTTAGGGTTGAGGGTTTAGAGTACAAGGTTTAATGTAGGATTTAGTGTTTAATTATAGGGTTAAGGGTTCAAGGATAATGTTTAGGGTTTAGGGTTTAGGAATAATGTTAAACATAAAACCCTACAATCTCAAGTCTTAACCCTATACCTTATACCCTTAACCCTACAACCTAAAACCTAATCCCTATACCCTATACACTTAACCTCATACCCTTAACCCTGAACATTATACCTCAACCCTCAACCCTTAAACTTGTACATAAATCCTAAAACCTAAACCATCAACCCTAAACCTAATATCCTCAACCCATTACCCTCAACTATATACCCAATATCCTAAACCATAATCCATATACCCTATACACTTAACCTTATACCCTCAACCCTAAACACTATCCCTCAACCCTCAACCCTATACCTTAAACCCTAAACCCTCATCCATCATCCCTATACCATATACCCTCAACTTTATACCTAATATCCTAAACCCTAAACCTTATTCCCTATACAATTAACCCTATAACCTCAACCCTATACCTTAAACACTAAACCTTACACTCTCAACCCTCATAGGGGGAGAGAGAAATAGGGGGAGGGAGGGATTGGGGAGAGATTGGGGAGAGAGAGAGAGGTTGGGAGGGAAAGAGGAGAAAAAGATAAGTAGAGAGGGAAGGAGAGGTAGAGATACATGAGAGATAAAGAGTAGATAAGGAAGTATAGATGGAGGGAGAGGTATGGAGGGAGAGAGAGGGAGGTGAAAGAGAGGTGAGATAGAGAGAAATAAAGAGAGTTTGGTAGGGAGTCAATTTCACTGAATTGCCAAGCTAGTGGGCCCACTAGCTTGCCAATTCAGTGAAATTGGCAATGTAGTGGCCTGTTTGAAAAAATGGGTCCAAGAAATGGGGTCTCTCGGTGATTTATATCACTGGGAGACCCCATTTCTTGGACCCATTTTTTCAAACAGACCAGTTAGGTTGCCAATTCAGTGAAATTGGTAATGTAGTGGCCTGCTTGAAAAAATGGGTCCAAGAAATGGGGTCTCCCGATGATGTAAATCACCGAGAGACC